>JAJJWW010005693.1:0-20611 GCA_023531295.1 Papaver armeniacum | reverse complement strand
TCCTTTGGTATGACTCAATAATGTTGTAGAAAGTGGTAGTAAGGTTGTCGTTCACTCGGACTTGATGGAATCGATCTTAGGATTTAATAAAGAAAAATAATAAAAAAAATACAGAATATATACAATTTATGTCACAAGACGGAGAGAGTTACTGGGATTCAGATTCCGCCAAACTCATAACAAAAGGTTCAAATATTAATTCTTTAACAATTATAGCTCAACAAATAAAAACATGGACTTTATTTTGCCAAAGTTGATTCTCAAAATATTAGTTATAAATCGTAAGAATGGGACATCAAACATTTAAGCAAGCATGACCCATCTAATAAAATAATAACTAATTTAATCAAATCATAATTCAATTTTTAATCAGTGCAAAAGTCATGAAAAGAATTAATTAAAATTACCCATGTATGAAGTTCGTCTTCCTCCGTCGTCCCAGTGATGGGTTCTAGCTCATCATGTTGGAAACGCGCTCAAAATTCATTATTATTGCTCAAAATGGTTTACAAATGATGCACAAAAAGAGAATGATGAAAATCGGGTTTCAAATGATTATAGATGTTGCAAACATCACTACAAACTACGATAGAGAATAAGTGCTTGTCTTGTAAGTCCGCCCCACTCCGTATTACGACCCACGTCTATGTGTCGCAGACGCTGTAAGAACGATCGCAATGCTTGGTCCGTTCTTCGTGTTCTTGAGAGAAACAAAGAGAAAATGGCGATCATAACTTCGATTTTTTTGCTCTTCTCGTGTTCTAAAACCTCCCAAACTCTCCGTACTCGTTCTATGCTATCTCCCCCACTATTTATAACCCAACAGCCTCGATATATATCGCCATAACGTCAAATAATTCTCAATATTCTTTACGGCCTGCTTTTAGGAAATAATCTCGATTTTTGATTTCTCCACGCGTTTTAAAGCCTCCAAATTGCTATATTTAACTCCTTCACACTCCATAGAGTTGTTAGGATCTGCGATACGTGCAAACACCTCTGCTGCTCGCGAAATCTCGAATATCTCCTCCGGCGTGTGCTGCCCGATTTTCTTCTCGCGGAAATTACACCAATTTGGATCGAAACCAAAGACCTATACCAGCCCCGTAGGCCCAAAGGAAGATACCCAATCAATTCCATCCCCTTTAGTCTCACGGAAGAGCTCCAAATCCACAACCCTAATTCCGCCCGTGAAACCAAGCTTTTCCCGCCATTTACGAATTTTGAAATGGAGAAGATGAAGTCCCCTATCCTGTTCAAAGCGAATAGCGGGTGCCTCCTTGGGGTGCCCTTAGCAAATCAAGTTACCCCTTATCCAAAGACGAGTCCGAATATCAAATGTCCTCCGGGGTGTCTAAGCAACTTTTCGAGCCGATTTTTCCAAAAATATTTATTTCCAAAAATACCTAAAAATGCATAAAAACACAATATTAGTACAAAATCAAGTTCCAACAATACCAAAGATCGAGGACAATTCGAGACACAAAAAATGTGTCTATCAAATACCTCAAACTTATTATTTGCTAGTCCTCGAGCAAATTTATTCTAAAAAATAAAATCATTTGAACCCCTATGTGGCCCTAGTGGCGAGTGTTGTCTCCTGAGGGTTTACCAGAGGTGTACCCACAAAACCTTTACCCAGGACCATAGCTATCTACGTAACCTTGGAAGGCACTAAAGAATCTCCTTGGTTGGCATACTTATTGACTACGGAGGAGTACCCCGATGCGAAATTCCAATTGATGTACACGAGTTTGCACTCAAGCATACTAAAATTCGTATAAAGTGACAAGAGCTCTACTCGAGATAGTCGCACTATGGACATCAATACCCGGAGTCAAAACTAATCACATGGATAGATCAAGAAGATGGATATAGAGAAAAACATAGATGGTTTTGATGTTTACTAAGTGAATGGTGTTTCCCATATAAATACTAAGGCCTCGGTAAAAATGAACCTATCCTAATGGACCGAGATACTAGTCGACTAATATCAACACACTGGCATATACAAAGGGAACCAGTGGTCGACAATCCTAACTCTAGGTCAACACAACTGCATATATACAAGGGTTCCGGTGGTCGACTTTATTGAATTTATTAGGTTGGTCTCGATGGTCTTTGGTCTCAATTTCTCTTTTTTTTTTTTTTTTATAATACTATTTTTTCTTTTTCTTTTTCACTTTTTTTTTTTTTTTTTTTTTGTATCTCAATCACTCTAATTCACCCTAGCATTGGTAACAACTTGATTCGTGGGCCCCACCTAATCACTTAGAGAAAATAGTTTAAGAAGAACAAAACAAAATAAAAATGTATGAAAAGGACTCAACGAGATATGGTGAAACTATCATGTTATTTCTAACACCCGAGCTCTGTGCTTTTATGAATAGACTCTTTAGATGTTGCCATCTAATCGGATTGGTTCCTCAACTCCTACAACCAAAATGCTTCCATCCACTTAGATTGGTTAGTGCCATCCTTAATAAGCATAAATTTCTAGACTACGGAGTTTAATTATCGCAACTAAAAGTTTCTCCCATACCCCCAAACTTAAATCTAACATTGTCCTCAATGTTCTAAAGATAAAATTAAAAGCATGAACAAGGAGAAATCATTACCATTTGAAGTAAAAGAGTTAAGGAAAGATATTACCGTGTTGCAAGAGCATGGGTTACCTCCAAGAAGTGCTAAGTTTAAAGTCTTGACCCGGACATTGGAAAGGATTAGTCACCTCGAAGAATCATATAGCAATAGTGAATAATCATATTCATATGGATCAAAAAGTGCTAACCACAAGAAGAGGAGACTGCAAATGCAGACCAGGAAGATATCCAACACACCCTTATCCATTTCTTTGTTTAAGACAACTACATCTAGTTGTGGTTCGGGTTCAGGCTCTATAAAAGGGTCTAGATAACATATTTTCATGGGTTGCGTTTCCTTATGAGTTGGATCCAGAATGTTCAGTTCTAGAGTCCTGAAAACTCAAATAAAAACTTAGAAGCACATAATAATAACTCGAATAATAGAGGATCTTCTAAGTCAATCGGTTTTGACTTACACAAATGACCACAATAAGATTGGTGGTCTTCCTTAAGCAAATGTGTCGACCCTAATATCCTAAAGTAATTAAGTTTAGTCTCAAAACTTAATAAATGACACATCTGAAACTTATACGTTCCCACAATTGAAAGGAAGGTTTTGGTGGGAAAACAAAGTCAATCGTGGTATCACAACACAGGTTAACCACATCAACCAGAGGATGGGTTTCGAACAACCGAACTTCTTTATGGACACAACTAGGTTCGGAAAAAGTGTATGAAGATAATCTTTTAAAATGGTTGAGGCACAAAATGTCAAGTCCCAAGTTAGGGACCTTTCTAAGAGTTAAGGCACATGGAGAATGATAATCACCCCCAAACTTAGAGTTTCGGTGTCTCTAAAAAGACTAGTCACAACTTCCCTAATTTCAAGGTTATCCGATTCTGAAAATGGTCAATTGATTCTTCTAAGTCGTGCACATCCTCACTCATCTCTACGAGTTCATTTTCTTTTTCTAAGTCTATTGTTTCTAAATCGCTAGACTCAAAATATACTCGTTCCTCTAAACCATCATTGGTTTCGTAATCAAAAGGAAATACTACATCGTCTAAAACGGGGGTATCTCTAGTAAAATCCTCATCCTTTTGAATAGGTGAATAATTATTAAAATTATTTGGATTTGAACTAGAAATAATATTATCTTTATAAAGTTCAATTGGGGTAACAATTTCCTGATCACTATGCCTATTTATTTCAAATTCTTCATCAACACTATCCTCATCATAATCATCATTATAATAATATGAAAATGGTTGAACCTCATCTAGACAAGTAGTGTTACCAATTTTATCCTCGTCATCTTGATTATGTAAATAATTATCCTCATTTTCAGGGGTACTATTGGAAACACTAAGATTATCTCGAGCGTTCCGTTTCTGGGCCCTCTAACAAAAGCTTTCGAATCGACTCATATGACTTCATTATGGTATCGTGACTCGACTCACATGACTTCCTTAATGCATCGTGACTCGACTCACATGACTTCCTTATTGAATCTAGGAAAGAAATTTCACTCGTTCCATTGCTTTTGTCCATAACTAAGTTATTCATTTCTGCGAACTTACGTGTCGTCTCAGCTAACTTACGTGTTGACTCTATTAGAGAGGAATTTTGTCGTCCGACCGGTTGGGCGTGTGGATAGTAATTGGGCTCACCATGCTATGAGCCATAATCTTCAAAAGGTTGGCGTTCCCAACCACTATTCACACTATGGTCATAAAAAGAGTGATGTTCATATTGTTCAGTTGGATATTCATATTCATTGTGATGGCTATTGTAATACCAGTTTGACATCCTAACTGCAAGGGAATTCTACACAAGCACAAACAAGGCTGACTCGACCACAACAAACCTACTGATTTCTAGCAAACAAAAAGCATGATGGCTCCACTTAGATTGTTTTCTAGACCCTTCTAATCCTTCGAAAGGGAATTCGTTACAATCTGAGCAAAACCCTATGGAATCAATCCGAGTTTAAGTAAGTTGAATAGAGGCGAGGAAGGCTGCGTGGAGCTTTGATACCCAAGGCCTCACCGCATTACAAGGCGGCGCGAGTCACGCATTCAACTCACGAAAACCATCATGAACTTCGAAGTATGATCAAAAGAGTAACCAATATTTTTCGAACGACTTTCCTATTAAGCTCGTTACCCTATCGGTCTCGTTCTATTCAAAATTTTAGGCTTAGGTTCGTGTTTGGTTTCGTTTTCCTAAGGCGGGCAAGAAGAGAACGGTGATGAAATCCGAACCCTTATCTTATATGGCCGTCCTTGCCCTTTACTAGGAATTTAAAGCAGCCGTTTTCAATACCTCAACATATATGCATACAAAATCATCCAAAGAAACCCGCCGACAGGGATTCGCGGGTGTTTAGAATTTTTACCTCCCGTTCCGCACGAGGATGAACCGTTGAAGTCGACTCCTAGCCACGACTCCTATGTAATGTACGAACCCGAGGGGCCGAGACGATATCGTTCTTTATAGTCTGGGAGAGCTTCTTTGTTGTTTCTCTCGATCTTGAGAGAAGCGCGACAATCTTGAAAAGAAGAATTCGCAACTTAAAGAGAAAATCCGAGAACTAGAGGTTGAGCTGCGACATCTCGCGAAAAGGATGAAAGAATCAAACAATTGGAAACTGAGCTTACTTCTCAAAAGGATAGAGTATCTACTCTTCAAAGCGAAAATCAACAGCTTTATGGTAAAAAAGTTCTTACTCCTCAAGTCTTTTTATTTTATCATTTGCTTTTCTTTGCCTGACTTACTATTTTCGTGCATATATAATCTCTCCGATGAAGCCATTCTTCTCCATTCATTTCCCGAACCTATGGATAATGACGTTCTTCTCGCTCATCTCAACAACTGTTTAAGTAGTTCATCGAACAAAGTTAATTCCCTTTCATTAAATGAGCTCCAAACCAAATATCGCCTCTTAGAAATTGAGCACAGGTCTAGTTTAAGTGCAGCCAACCAATTTAAACAAATGTACCTTGATTCCAAGAAGAAGGCCAAAATCTTAGGGAAGAAAATTAGTGATCTCATTGATGAAAAGATCGCATTACTAACGAGGTGCACAGCATTAGCAAAATTTCAAAAAATCTCTTCTTGATGTGCAAATTGAACGAGATGAACTCCTTCGTCGAAATACCATACTTAGCGAACGAGAAGACCAAATTCGTTCACTTTTTGTCATAAATAATGATGATGAGTTTGCTTGGGCTGCGAAGGTTCTAGATAACGCTAGAAATAACTTAGGTGTCGATGTTAGTTTTCGCACCGAGCAAACTACCTTAATCAAGGATATGATCTTTGAAAGAGAAGGTTGTTTGTTATACTTCTTTACTTTTCTATTCTTTTTCTTTTTGTACTATTATCATTAATTCATTTCTTCATATTTTCAGAATCTGAAAAGAGATTTCGAGACAAGGATTGGAGAACTTGAAACCGAAAAAGAACAACTCGCCAAGGATCTCTCTCTTCGCGAGAATAGATATTCTAAATTGAAGCAGCAATTGTTTCTCAGCGTTTCTAATGCCGCGATTTCTTCATTTCCACGAATTGTTTCTCCCATCTCTTCTCGATTTCTCTCCTCCTGTCCACTATTCATCAATTGTTGCACTTCTTCTCTTTCTTCCATAGAATCTGACCTCCATGTATGCACGCTCACTCTATCATAATCGATTACTCTGTTTAGTGCTGGTTGAACTGGTGGTTGAGCTGATGGTTGAATTGGTGGTTGAATTGGATTTTCTTCTCCATTTCTTGCATCTATCCTTGATGGTTCACCTACTTCATTTCTTCTTTCTCCCACTAATCTTCCACTTCTCCTTACGATCGTTGGTTGTTCTGACGCATTCTTTCTCCTATCCATTTCTCAATTTTAGTAATTTGTTAAAAATTATTCAAGACTTCTTTCTTATTATCCCTAATTCTTCCAATTCACAAGGTTGATCTCCTTCAGTCCCTGTTTCTAGCGCATATGTAGTTGCAGGAAATCCTACACTACACACCTCACTCGAATTTGCTTATTCAATCCATTTGAAGATGAATAATAATGTGTTTTATTAATTGTTTTCTTCCAAGATTTACAAAGAAATGAAGAACAAAGCTAAAGAAATTACAATCACTCTTAATTTTCTCTCTCCTAATGACTTGCTTAACAATTCAAAAAGACCCCTTACAACAAACTTACTCAACCCTTTATATAGGGTATTACATAGTGGATGACAGCTAAGCTGTCCTTTATTTTCGGAAACAACTCGCGAGTCCTCGCGAATGTATAACTGCTTGTCCTCGCGGCACTCCTAAATCTCGCCAAGTCTTCACACTTTCCTCATGTTCTGACTCGCTGTCATCTATTACGTCATTTATTTACCTCCATGCGACTCCTTCGCAATGTAGTCGTTTATTAATCTCGCGAAGCATTGCTGTCGCGATATTCTGGTCCTACAAAATTTTTATTTTAAGATTTTTTTTTCCCATTATTATCAAATTTGGTGTTGTTAAAAGAATCCAATTCAAGCATGTGCATCGCACATGTGGCCTTACTAGGAATAAGAATAAAAACGGGTACTAACAATATATACAATTGATATTAAAATAGACACATAAATGCGTCAATCAAATACCCCCAAACTTATTATTTGCTAGTCCCGAGCAAATCAAATCTACAAAATAAAATCCTAACTCACTGTCGCAGGCATCGTCGATTGCATTTAGCGTATGCAATAAGCCTTTAAACCCCTAGGTGGCCCTAGTAGCCGAGTTATAGTTTCGGGAGGGCTTACAAGAGATATACCCACAAAACCTTTACACTCCAGACTCTAGCTATCTACGCAAAACCTTGGAAAGCACTAAAGAATCTCCTTGGTTGGCATACTCTCATTGACTACGGGAGGAAGTACCCTGATGCGAAATTCCAATTCTTTGTATACGAGTTTGCACTCAAGCATACTTAAATTCATATATAGTCACAGAGCTCTACTCAGATAGTTTCTGGACATCATAACCGGAGTCAACCAATCACATGGATAGATTAAGAAGATGGAAATAGAGAAAAACATAGATGGTTTTGATGTTAACTAAGGTGAACAATGTTTCTCATATCTGTCTGAAGGTCACTGCCAAAATGAACCTATCCTAATGGACTGAGATATTAGTCTGGACTAATATCAACACATTTTAATATACAAGGGAACCAGTGGTCGATAATCCCAACTCTAGGTCAACACAACTGGCATATACAAGGGTTCCAGTAGTCGACTTTATTGAATTTATTCTGGTTGGTCTAATGATAGTCTGGTTTCCTTTTTTTTTTTTTTTTTTTAATATCTCAATCACTCTATTTCACCCTAGTAGTGGTAACAATTTGAATCGTGAGCCCCACCTAATCACTTAGAGAAACATAACAAAATAAAAACAGAAGTGAAAATGATTCAACGAGATATGACGAAACTACCATGTTTTTTTTTTCTTCTAATTCTAACACCGAAAGCTACGTGCTTTTATGAATAGACTCTTTAGATGTTTCCATCTAATCGATTGGTTCTCAACTCCTACAACCAAAATGCTTCCATCCACTTAGATTGGTTAGTGTCATCCTTAATAAGCATAAATTTCTAGTCTCTGGAGTTTAACAATGCAACTAAAAGTTTCTCCCATACCCCCAAACTTAAATCTAACATTGTCCTCAATGTTCTAAAGATAAAATTAAAAGCATGAACAAGGAGAAACTGTTACCATCTGAAGCAAAAGAGATAAGGAAAGATATTACCGTGTCGCATGAATATTGGGTTACCTCCCAAGAAGTGCTAAGTTTAAAATCTTCAGCCAGACTAAGAAAGGATTAGTCACCTCATAAAATCATAAAGTAATAGCCGGAATTTATGTGGGTCATCAAAACCAAATAAAGCTACCACAAATAAAAGGAATCGCAACATAAAATGGACAAATAAAGCAAACCCTTGTCTAGTTTCCTGTTTAAGACAACTACATCTAGTTGTGGTTCAGGTTCACGCTCTATAACTGGGTCGAGATAAAATATTTTCATGTGCTGGAATTCCTCAAAGCTAAGATCCGGAGTTGTAAAGTCTCGTAAAACTCAAATAAGAACTTAGAAGCAAATAATAATAACCCGAATAATTGCGGATCCTTAAAGTCAATCAGTTTGACTCACACAATTGACCACGATGAAACTCAAGGTCAATCATAAGAAAATGTGTTGATACTAATTTCCTAAAGTACTTAGGCTTAGAGGTGTCAAAAAGGCTGTGGCCAACCCGGGGGTCCGGTCCGCCCGGCCTCGTATAAACAGACCAAAGCCTGGGCACAGCAAGATTTAAACAGCCCGACTCGGAGCCCGAGGCTAGTACAGCCCAGCCTGGGTCAGTGATTTTCGGCCTTGTAGCCTGTAGGCCTGCTTGACTTAAGCCCGAGACTCTGTATTGGGCCTGCCCAGCCGGCCTGCCTTGGCCTGTATATGATTAATTCGTTGAGCGGAGGCCTGTATATGTATAGTTGGTTGAGCTAAAAGTAAAACCAATGACAAACTATTATAAAATAGTTGACAGCGTGGTGGTTTGAACTCTTGAGTCTTGAGTGAGCAAGCAAGAGCATGATAGGGAGAGTGGACTACCATCGCACAAAGACATTTTGTGTGTTAACATCTGACACAAAAGATTATACATAAGATACATGTCGTCGTCTATACTAAATATACTTAAAAATGTAGGAAATACCATTAGGTCTTTGGAATAATATATTAGGATGAGTCTAGTCCATTTGACCTAGTCAAATGTCTGTTTGGTCCTATTTGGTAATATAAATTATATTTTGGTCCTAAAAATTATTGTTTGGTCCTACTAATGATGTCATGGATGATGTAAATGTCACCTTGTAGTGGCAGAAATACCCTTTTGGATAAGGACCATATATATAGTCAAAAGGTAAGAGAGATGGAATCATTCTCAGATTTACTTTCTCTCTCTTCTTTTCTAGATCTAGTTTTTCTTTTCCTCTCAAATGTTTTTTCTAGGGTTTTAATTTTGTGGAAACAAGAAACAGAGATGATGAAGATATGCAGACGACAATGAAGATTTTGGCGATTTTGATGAAGTTTGCAAGAGATGATGCGACGATTTACCAGAGAAACAAAAAACAGATATTTTGATTTGATTACATAGATCGAAGACGAACTCTGTTTTTTGATTTTTTTTTTTTTTTGTTGTTCTTTTGGTGTTTGAATGTTGAAGATGAAGAAAGACGATGAAGATGATGATTTTGGTAGTTGTAGACACGAATATGATGATGTTGCTATTTTGTTGAATACGCTGCTGATCATATTGGTGATGATGAATACAAATGTGTTCTTGACGACGACGACGATGAAGATGAATACAGATGTGTTCTTGAATGAACGATGCTGCTGCTATTCGTTGAAGATGGTGAAGAAGATGAAGAAGATAAAGATCTGATGTTGTTGTTATAGATGTAATCAGAACTGATGCTTTTATTTTGAAGATGAAGATGTATGGACTTCATTCCTGGGAATGAAGTCTGTTTTTTAGCTTTTTGTATGGACTTCATTCCTGGGAATGAAGTCCACAAGTTTATATTTAGTTGTATGGACTTCATTCGGTTAGTGTACTAGTGTATTTAGTTATATATTTAGTTGTATGGACTTCATCCGGTTTTTGTATGGACTTCATTCGGTTTTTGTATATTTAGTTGTATGGACTTCATTCGGTTAGTGTACTAGTGTAATAGGAGTGTCAACTTTATATTTAGTTATGTAGTGGGTGTAGCATATCCACAAGTTGTAAGGTCTATTGTAGACCAAGTAGAAGAGTTATCTCTACAACTCAATGAAATTAGAGAGAGAGAGTGAGAAGAACCAAAGAGGTTCCCACTACTCCATTATCAAAATCATCCATAAACATCTATCTTTATCACCCAAACATCCAACAATTGGTATCGTAGCTTAAATATATTAGATTTGATCTTGGTGAGTGAAAAATCAATTTCTACCCATTAAATCAAAAAATCAGCAACATTTAAAGTTTTCAAAATCTAGATCTAGAAAAGAAAAACCCAATTTCTTCAATCAATCATCAACCAAATCAATGGCAAGTAGTAGTAACTCAAGTTTCTACATTCAACAACCTTCAATACCACTTTTTCATGGAGAAAATTATGATTTTGGGCCATCAAAATGAAGACCTTGTTCATGTCACAAGATGTGTGGGAGATTTTACAGAATGGGTATGATGAAGTTGAAGATACATCAACTCTAGAACAACCCCAAAAGGATTTACTTAAGGAGAGTAGAAAGAAGAATGCAAAAGCATCCATGTACATTCAACAAGGAGTTGGAGACACTATTCTACCAAGAGTAATCCATTTTCCTATAGCTAAGGAAGCTTGGAATATCCTTCAACAAGAGTATGGAGGTAATAAGAAGGTAAGAGAATTGAAATTACATTCATATAGAAGAGATTTTGAGAATCTAAAAATGAATGAGAATGAATGTTTGAATGAATTTTCTTCAAGAGTAGTTGAAGTTGTTAATAATATGTTGATGTGTGGTGAGAAGATGGAAGAAAGAAGAATTTGTGAGAAGATATTGATATGTTTGTCGGAGAAATTTGAACCCATTGTGGTGGTTTTGGAGGAAACAAAGGATTTTTCTACATTGAAGTCACAAGAATTATGGGCTTCCTTGAAGGTGTATGAGCAAAGGTTGTCAAGACACTCCGAAAAGTCAATTGAGAGTGCTTTTCGATCAAAATTGAACTTGAACTCAAAAAATTCAGCAACAAATAAAAATGAGTACAAGGGTGAATCAACATCAAACTTCAAAGGAAAGGGAAATGGAAGAAAGGAGGAGCTAACTCCAACAACTACACAAAAAGTGATACTTCTCAAGTACCAAGGTGCGATTTTTGCAAGAAGAATGGTCATTTGGAGAAGAATTGTTGGAACAAAGGAAAGCCCCAATGTCGCAATTGCAAGAAGTATGGACATTTGGAGAAAGATTGTAGATATAAAGAAGATGAAGAACAAGCCGGTAGAGCGGAAGAAAAAGAAGAAGAAAAACAAAATTTATTTTATGCTTGTCAAAGTGCCATGGTGACTTCCAAGAGTGAAGTTTGGTTTGTAGATAGTGGTTGTACAACTCATATGTCCGGTGTGAAGAGCTTGTTTGTTGACATGGATACATCCATAAACTCTCTAGTAAAGATGGGGGATGGAAACATGGTTCAAGCTAACGGAAGAGGTACAATTTGCGTGCAAACTATCAATGGAGCAAAATACATTAGAGATGTGGTATATGTTCCGGATTTGGCACAAAATTTGCTTAGTGTTGGGCAACTTGTGGAGCTTGGGTATGCGGTTCATTTTGAAGATGGATATTGCACCATTTATGACAAGAAGCACAACAACAAGAGACAAGTCATGAAGAGTATCAAGATGGATAAAAATAGAAGCTTTCCAATTATCTTTGAAAAGGAGAAGAATGTTACATTGAGGATGGAAACCATTGATGAAACATGGTTATGGCATAAAAGACTTGGGCATTTGAATTTCAATAGTCTCAAGTTACTTTCCAACAAGAACATGGTGCAAGGACTTCCTCAACATATCAACCACAAGGATGGAGTATGTGAAGGTTGTGCACTTGGGGAAACATCATCGCCAACCATTCCCAAAAGGTGTAGCATGGAGAGCAAAAGAACTTCTTGGTTTGGTACATACCGATGTGTGTGGACCAATGAAGACACCAACTCATGCAGTTAATAGATACTTTATCTTATTCATTGATGATTTAAGTCGTATGACTTGGGTGTACTTCATGAGACAAAAGTCCGAAGTTTTTAGCATCTTCAAGCAGTTCAAGATCCTTGTTGAAAAGCAAAGTGGTCACTACATCAAAGTTTTGAGAAGTGATAGAGGAAAAGAGTACAACAACAAAGAGTTTGATAAATTTTGTGAAGATGAAGGCTTGGAAAGGAAACTAACCGTGGGTTATACTCCTCAACAAAATGGTGTTTCCGAGAGAAAGAACCAAACCTTGATGGAGATGGCGAAGTCCATGCTTCATGACAAGGGTATGCCTAAAGTGTTTTGGGCCGAAGCCGGTCAACACCGCCGTCTACTTGATGAATAGGTGTCCAACAAAAGCCGTATGGGATAAAACTCCTTTTGAAGCATGGGTGGGAGAAAGCCATCGGTAAGACATCTCAAAGTTTTTGGTAGTGTGTGTTATTCTCAAATTCCAAAGGTGAAGAGAACAAATCTTGATGAATCAAGTGAGAAATGTATATTTCTTGGCTATAGCCTCCAATCAAAAGGTTATAGGTTGTTTAGCTTGAAGAACAACATAATGATTACAAGTCGTGATGTCTTGTTTGATGAAGGAGCTTCATGGAAATGGGAAGAAGGTAAAATTGAGAAGAGAACCATTATTCTTGATGAAGAGCAAGAAAATTCAGCAACAAATGAAGTTGAAGAAGGTGAAGAAAATGAGGAAGAACTACCTCAAACACCTCCAAATACAAGACAAGGAGCATCTCCAAGTATGTCTCCAAGTACTAGTGCATCAACATCACCACCATCGGCACCAAAGGAGATGCATAGGTTGAGTGAAGTGTATGAAAGATGCAACTATTATGTGGTTGAGCCGGAAAATTTTGAAGAAGCATCAAAAGAAGGTTTGGATCAAAGCTATGGAAGAAGAAGTTTTTGTCATTGACGAGAACGATACATGGGAGAAGGTAGCAAGGCCAAGTGACAAAGAAGTTATTGGTATGAAGTGGATCTACAAGGTGAAGTACAATGCGGATGGAACGGTTCAAAGATACAAAGCAAGGTTGGTGGCAAAGGGCTACTCACAACAACCCGGTATCGACTACAATGAAACGTTTGCACCGGTTGCTCGTATTGACACCATTAGATCCGTGATTTCTATGGCTTCCCAAAAAGGTTGGTTACTTTATGAACTTGATGTCAAATCGGCATTTTTGAATGGAGAACTCCATGAAGAGGTCAATGTAGAACAACCACAAGGTTTTGTGGTGGAAGGAGAAGAAGACAAAGTATACAAGTTGAAGAAAGATTTGTATGGTCTCAAGCAAGCACCAAGAGCTTGGTATAGTGAGATAGATGGATACTTCAAGAGGCAAAACTTCAACAAAAGCAAGAGTGAGCCTACATTATATGTGAAGACAAAAGGTACGTCTATTCTCATTGTTGCCTTGTATTTTGATGATCTTATCTTTACGGGTAATGATACTCATATGATTGAGCAATTCAAGAGAGAAATGATGATGAAATATGAGATGAGTGACATGGGTTTGCTCAAGTACTTCCTCGGTATAGAAGTTCATCAAAGTGAAGATGGAGTGTTCATTTCTCAAAGCAAGTATGCCGAAAAGGTGTTGAAGAAATTTGGTATGCTTGGTTGTAACCCCACATCTACACCACTTTTAGTGAATGAGAAACTCAAGAAGGATGATGGAGGAAGAAAGGTTAATGAGACTTACTATAGAGGTATTATTGAAAACTTGTTGTACCTTACACATACAAGACCCGACATCATGTTTGCTTCAAGTATGCTTTCTAGGTTCATGAGTTCACCTAGTCATCTACATCTTGGCGCGGAAAAGAGGTTGTTAAGGTACATACAAGGAACAATGAATTTTGGAATCATGTATTCAAGAAATTTGGATGTCAAATTAGTTGGCTATTGTGATAGCGACTTGGGAGGGTGTATTGATGACATGAAGATTACATCGGGTTATGCTTTTTCTCTTGGTTCGGGTATATTCACATGGGCATCGAAGAAGCAAGAAACCGTAGCTCAATCCACACGGCGGAAGCCGGAGTACATTTCGGCATCAATAGCTACATCTCATGTTGTATGGCTAAGAAGAATCATGGAAGACATTCAAGAGAAGCAAGAAGAAAGCACCGTAATCTTTTGTGACAATAAATCGGCAATTGCTATGTCCAAAAATTCGGTTGAGCATTCCTGGGAATGAAGTCTGTTTTTTTAGCTTTTTGTATGGACTTCATTCCTGGGAATGAAGTTTGTTTTTTTTAGCTTTTTGTATAGACTTCATTCCTGGGAATGAAGTTTGTTTTTTTAGCACGGAAGAACTGCTACAAAAATAAAAAATTTAACACGGAAGGGTATTTTTGTCTATTTAAATATTTTTAAATAATTATGGACTAAACAGTAAAGGCGTTTGACCAAAGGACTAAAACGAGAGATGGGCCCACCTAAAAAAGGACCAAACGATATTTTTCCCCTTAAAAATTCCAACGACATAAATATGCCGAAAATCAAGTGGTATCTATATGCTAAAACTATTAAAACCAAGACCTACTAGTTCCCTAAATATTCTACAGTATGTAAATATGCCATATATATCAACTGCATATAAACCAAGATCTATTGGTTCCCCTAAATATTCTAACGGCAAATAAACATGCCATATGTATCAACTGGTTATTGAATTACGGGTGAGTTATAAAGGACACACAACAGAGCAGGATCATTATCTTCTTATCGTGATTATCATATTTATAGTGTTAATCGTACCATAATTGTCCCATAATGATTCACTCTAAAACAGTTACATTAGATTGATGTTCCATTGTCCTTACTCATATTTCACCAAAAATATCAAACTATTTTCATCACTAATACTTTTCACAGAGTGATTTTTCTTTTTGTTTCTTAAAACCCATAAGAGAATTTTAATACAAAAGCTAGGTGAAATGGATAATAATAAAATGCATCTGACTTCCAAACAAAGGGTAACGATGTGCCAAGATGGTGAGACATATTGCATGTAACCGTGAGGTCTTGATATCAAACCCCATTGCTGGTGCTTTTTTTTGAAAATATGTAAGGCAGTCCTTCACAGGCTAGCCAGGCCCGGCCAGGTCAGGCCCGACGAAAACCAGGCCAGGCTCAGGCCCTGGCTGGTAATGGTGGTTTTAATTTGTTCGTTGTAGTAGTAAAAGGGTTGTCGTTCACTCGGACGTTGTTAAGATTAAATTAAAAGGTTTAACGAAAATAATAAAAGAGAGTCACTGGGTCGAAGATTCCACCGCACTCATATCAATAGGTTCAATTATTATTATTCAACAATTATAGCTCATAAAACAACAAGGACTCTTATTTTTGCCAATGTAGATTCTCCAAACATTAGTTATAAATCGTAAGCATGGGACATCAAACATCTAAGCAAGCATGACCCATCTAATAAAATGATATCTAATTTTTTCAAATCATAAAACAAACTTTAAAATAAGTGCAAAAGCCATATAAAGAATTAATTAAAATTACCCACGTATGAAGTTCGGCTTCCTCCGTCGACCAGTGTAGGGTTTAGCTTCTCATGATGAAAACACGCTCAAAATTCATTTTTATTGCCCAAATGGTGTTTACAAAGAAGAGAAAATGAGAAAATCAAATTAAACCTGGAATTCTCAACGTTTATAAGTGTTGCAAACCCACTGTTACAAAGAATAACGATGAACTGTCGCAGGATGACAGTCTTATCTCTTAAGCATAAACGACAATGTTTCACGACCTGTCCTTGCAGGGTTTGTTCTTCGTGTTCTTCACTATTTCTCTGCTTTGTCATTGCAGATTTCTCTGCGAAGAATTCTCTCGACTTTGTAGCCTCCCCCAATCACTCGATATCCTTTCTCAAACATCCAAGACCCCTTTATACCTCACGAGAACCAAATATTATGAATTAACTCCATATAATCCTCTCTTGAATTACGTGCAAATACGGAATATTTCTTTCCCTTTTTCTCTTCCACACGCGCCTTTCCAATCTTCTTCACGCTATAATCCTCAATTGATTCACACTCATGCAGCCACAAATCTTCACGTATCTTCCACAAGTAAACCCAACGAGAATCTTGAGTTTTTCTCATGAGAATATTACACGTCTCTCGTTTGAATGTAACCGAGTGTCTTTCCCCTGTTTTTCCTCCACAACATTATCCAGCACAATTAAGATGAATCAAACGACTATACCATCTTCGCATAAGAGAAACAGGCCCATACCAATCCACTAGAGTGATTGAATCACTCCAGAAATCTCAAAATCAAAAACAACTCTCGGGTTTTTCAAAGCCAAACCCCGTAACCCTTGTTTCACTCAAACTTGATCATACTGACCAAATCTAATCGATTCTAAAGACCATACCATCTCTCATATGCTTAAACAGAACATCCCAAACAATTTCAGCCATTGAATCTCAATGGAACACCTTGAAAATCCGAACCCTAATTCTGTTTCTTTTGAAATTAAATTTTCCCGCCAATTTTGAATTTGAATTTGGGAAGAAGAAGACCTCCCCCTAACAGAGACGGGGGTGCGATTAGCAGGTGACGCCCTGGGTGCAAATAGTGATGAGGGTGCCCCTTAGTAATTGAGGTGCCCCTTATCCAAAACTGAGAGTCCGAATAACATGTGTCCTCCGAGGTACAAAAATCACTTTTCGAGCAACTTTCTCCATAAGAGCTTATTTCACAAAAACACCTACAAACAAGTTTATTAGTGATAAAATGAGTCCCAGCTAATGTATTTATGGGTGAAAATGCGTCGCACTTTCGTGCTCATCAAAATCCCCCACACTTACATTTTGCTAGTCCTCGAGAAAAACGCAAGATTGACCCACTACACACTGGTCATAAAATAAAAGGAGTTAGACCCGCTACCTGGTGGTCATGACAAATGCCATAAACAAGACCCGACACAATTTTTTTTTTTTTTTTTTTAGACCCGCTACACAATTTGGTCATAATAAGGAAATACATAAAAATAGACCCGCTACACAGCTGGTCATAAGCTTAACAACTATAATATATATATATATATATATATATATATATATTTTATTATTTTTTTTAGACCCGCTACACAGCTGGTCACAATATGCAAGAAAAATCCTGAAAAAGAAAAATAAAAAGTTAATAACCACTCCCCACACTTAAACATTACATTGTCCTCAATGTAATTGAGTCATCCAACGTAAAGATTAAGATGGGAAATTCAAAAATAAAATAACCAAAAATAAATAAACATAAATAAATAACTAATTATACCTACTGGAATGTACAAAAACGGATCTCTAAAAATTAACAGCTTGAAAATTTGGTGATCGACCCAAAATACAATATTTACAAACGACAGCTTCACAATTATTTTATGAAAAAATGGGGACACTGAAACCGTCGTAAAAACAAAATTTACCCCTAAACCGGTTTTTCTTGCACATGGAAGTGCGTAAAGAACAAAATATGGGGATTCTATTGAGACTGGGAAATATCAATTGATTCATGCATGATATCGAGGAATAGGCAAGTCCTCTCCGGTACTTAGATGCAAAGTAATCCAACAACACTTTAGAAGCACACAATTCTAACCCTAAATTAGGCAACTTTTGGAAGTCCAAGGGTCTAGAAACAACCTCTAAGTCGGGTGAATGATCTTGTGAGGTAGATTCATCTATGGAACTAGGTGAATCATCCACACAATCATCCACATGTTCATTTATATGTTCTGTTTGGAACAGAGAGTCACTACCAGATTCATCATCATCAGCAAATAATCTTTGATATTCAAGAACTCTCAATCTTTGTTCCAAACTAGGAGGTGTGTGTTTGTAATACTTTTCACGGGTATTTCAGGCAAGATTTTGCTGGAGCTTTGGCCAGATTCAATGGATTCTTTGGATTGGATATACCCTGTTTCGACTAAACAGGGTTGGTAATCACTCCAGATTCGAAAAAAAATAGGTGGCTACGTCAAGCTTGGGAGAAAACAGGGAAAGCTCTTGTATGGGAAATATTATCGGAATATTTTGTTATCTTTGAAACTGGCATGTGTCTGCAGAGTGATTTACTCGATCTGGGATCATTACAGCAACGTGTTGGAGTGAGGAACCCTCAAAAAAAGATCCGTGAGAAGCAAAAACAGAGAAAGAAAAGGTAATTGTTCCCCGACAAAACCCGAGAAGTAATGGCAGAATATTTCGAAGTTATTGTTAGAGATGGCAATCTATTTTATATTTATATCGTATGTTTTTTTAGTGTCTCTAATATCAAATATTGGTATAACTATACGGAGTATGATTTTTCATTTAAATACAAGCTGTTGGAGCCTGGGAGAGCAGATGAGTTGGCCGCTTAATTTTTAACACAAGTATATAAAGATATATTGGTGCATCTCATTGATTACATCTTCTTTGACTGGAAGCACTTCATATGCTTCGCACTATTTAGAGTTGGCAATCTATTTTATATATCGTGTGTTTTTTAGTGTCTCTAATATTAGATATCGATACAACTATATAGTGAGCGTGATTTTCATTCAAATACAAAGTTGTTGGAGCCTGGAAGAGCAGTTGAATTGGCCGCTTGATTTTTAACCCGAGTATATAATCTCTGAAGATATTTATAAGTGCATCTCATTGATTAAATCTTCTTTGACGGGAAGCACTTCATATGCTTCACATTATTGGAGCTGGCAATATATTTTATATATATCATTTTTGTTTTTAGTGCCTCTAATATCAGATATTGATACAATTATATAATGAGTGTGATTTTTCATTTAAATACAGGTTGTTGGAGCCTGGAAGAGCAGTTATTTTGGCTACTTGATTTTTAACAAAAGTATATAATTTCTGAAGAAAGATATGTCAGCGCATCTCACTAATTACATGTTCTTCGACGGGAAGAAATTCAAACGCTTTGCACTATTTACAATTGACACTCAATTTTATATTCATATCGTTTTTTTTTTTTTTTTTTTTTTGGTCTCTAATGTCATATATCAATACAACTATATAGTGTTTGCGATTTTTCATTAATCTACAAGAAAATGGAGTCGGAAGAGCGGTTGAGTTGGCCGCTTGATTTTTAATGCAAGTATATGGTTTCTGAAGAAAGATATATTCCTGTATTTCCTTGATAACATCTTATTTGACGGGAAGCACTTCATATGCTCTGCACTATTTAGAATTGACGACTATTTTAAATTAATATAGTGATTTTTTTTAGTGTCTCTAATATCATATATCGATACCTATATAGTAAATGTGATTTTTCATTTAACTGCAAGAAGTTGGATTCTGGAAGATCAGTTAAGTTAGTCGCTTGATTCTTATTACAAATATATAATTTCTAAAGAAAGATATATCAGCGCATTTCCTAAATTACATCTTCTTTGACGGGAAGCACTTCATATGTTTTGTACCATTTAGAGTCGGCAATTTATTTTATATTAATATCGTGTTTCTTTTAGTGTTTCTAATTTCATATATCGACACAACTATAAGGCGAGTGTGATTTTTCATCATATAACTACCAATTTCTTTTGTTTTATATACATGAACTACTTACTGATTTCAAAGGTTGGTATTTCAAATGTAATTTCTTAAAGACAACTTCTTAATCTCCAACACTTTATACAATGCGTAATAGGTGAATTTGGTTTCATAAGTTAATCTACTATATAATAATTGGTGTTCTCATTATACACCGCAATTGTTAATTGGGACCCTTCTGGGACGGGCCCGTCTCACCAAATGGGGATCAATTCCCATGGTACCCGATATGTAGCACAGGTTAAATACTAAAAAGTATCTTATTACACTTTTGTATTTTGAGATTATTTTACCTATTTATTTTAGTTTATTTATGAAATTATAAAATTGATTATTGTTTCATTAGATTGCTTGAAATTAGTTTCAAAACCATGTGAGATCTTTATATAATAACATTATTACATATTTGATAATTAGAAATTTCTAATTACATAGTTTTATTTATTAGTTGTTAATCTGTTGGATAGTAATTCTATCGTAGCTTATTAGGATTTTCATTGGGACGGGTGCGGGGCGAAGCCCCGCCTCAGTGGACATGGACGAAAAGGGTAAAATATTCCAGCAATCCCGGTGCGTAGCACGGGTTTCAAACTAG
>JAJJWW010005692.1:0-13354 GCA_023531295.1 Papaver armeniacum | reverse complement strand
ATAGTGAGGGTGTATTGTGGGATTTCACGCAACTACATATTTGAATCGAATCGAGACAAACAATACATGAAGAAAGCGCGACTAGAGCGGAAGAGCGAGCAAATTTGACAAGACGAAATCATGAATTAAGAATGGAAAATATGAGATTGCAAAATAGAAGATCGAGAAGCTGCGAGATCGAGTTCAAGATCGACTAGGGAAGAAAGAAGGAGAGCCTTACCAACGAAATTACGAGGTAGAAAACCAACGGGAAGCACAAAATCTGGTCGAGAACATCACGAAAGAAGAGAGGACGCGAGAAGATCGTTATATTCCCAATCCAGAATTTCCAAGATGAGCGAGTGAAGAAAATCAGGGAGCTAGGCGATTTCGGGGCCAAATGATCCAGCCGGCGAGAAGGAAGAGCACATCGCACGGAAGAGAAGCATTGAGAAGGCAAAAAGAGATCATGGACGACATTGAGAAACATTATCTTTGAACAAACACGCTTAGCCCATGAGAGAGAGAAGTAAGAGTGAAGTGGAAAAATCAAGAATTGGAAGAAGCAATCCGACAAAATAATCACGACAACCGAGAAAGGAGGCTAGCACAAAAATCGTGTCAATAGAAATACCAATGGAGAATACGAAAGGATGCGAGAGGAGAGTTGATAGAGAACCCGAGAAGAAGAACGATAGATATAATGGTGTATGCGAAATTGATGAAAAGAGACGAAGAAGAAAGTCGCGAGAGAAAGGAGAAGAAAATAGTGAACAAGAAGGTCAAAACGGGGCATGAACGTAGGAGGCGAGAGCGGGAAGCTAAAAAGACCAAATGAGAATCAAATCCTCTCAGGAAAATGAGCAAATCTTGAAAGAATTGGCGAAATGAGAAAATTGTTAAATAGTAGAAGGAAGGAGGAAAGAAGACCAGTTGGATGAAGCCATGGTGAAGCTGCGAACTCCTTTCACAATAGAAGTACAAATGGGAGGAATACCACCTAAATGCAATCTGCTGCATTAACCAACATTTTCGATGGAACAACACAATGCTGATACAACACATCAAGGCTTATATGAGATGTATGTTACTGATAGGAGAAATCATGATGCCATATTGTGCAAATACTTCATCAAGCTTAATTGAGAAGCACCGAAATGGCTCAAGGATTACCGAGAAACACAATCTCATCATTCAACCATTTACAAACTATTTCTTGGGAGCGTATATAAGTAACAATTCCACGCGACTGGAATTGAAGATGTATTCGGATTGAAACAAAGAGTTGGCGAGAGTTTAAGACATCGACATTGAGATGGAGGACAATGTGCGGATGAAATGGCGTAGGAAGGGTAGAGGAAAGATATCTCATTTTATCATTTGTAAATGCTTTCTGCTCGCAACAAGTTTGTTATACATTCAAATATTGTAATTAAAAATACGATTACGATGGTGAGTCTGAGAACTCCAAGAAGAATACATTGCTTTGGAAGAAAGACAAAATGAAATGGAATCATACCCGATTAGAATACAAGTTCAACGCTGCGAATGCAAGTTTATTACCAGATGCGTGTCGTAACCACAACAAATTAATTAATACTTTACTACCTAATTAACAAGTAATATAGGGTAGTCAAGGTCGATCCCACGAGGAGCACGAGATTCTAGTTGTAAAAGTTGTCACGAAAGGGGGTGTAAAAAGCAAAATAAAATAAACAAAGCAATTAAAATCGAAAGTTGAAAGCAATAAGAGAGACAAGATCAAGGAATCCTTCTTCGTTACGAAACAATGAATCAAGTTATGTTCTTTTCTACTTGTTATTAGTCACAGATTATCACCAACCGTAGGATAGCAGGTCCGCTTAGCTAGCCCCAAAATCCCTAGTTTCACCGAGGACACGGTCCGCTCTAGTTATCGGATTCTATTCAAAAGAACCACCTTGAGGTCCGCTCACAAGATGTAATTCCCTCAATGCATTAAGATTTATGAATTTAGGTTTAGTATTAGTAGTTAAACTCGGCTCGCTTGGTCCACTTTCTAGCGTTGTTTCTACACACAATTGCTCCACTAATCCCTCCGCAAGGTCTCGTGTTTGCTACTTATGTAAAGAGTCAAGAAACGATTACTTATCTCCTAACTTTCACTAGCTTTAGATCAAATTAACAAATCAATTTAGCATGCACCTAAACAATCTATCAATCAATCATGAATGTCTTTAAGATCATTCCTATTAGTAAAAACAAACGATAATCATGTGAAAAACTTCAAGATAGAATTGAAAACAAAAACTCAAATCATATGTTTAGAACTAGGAATTCATCCTCAATAAAATTAGCTACTCATGCTAAAAGAGTTCACACAAATAATAATAAAAAAAAGAATTTTCAAATTGTGTAACTAAAAAGAAAAAATGTAGAAAAAGAAAAACACAAGTGTAGATGTAGAGAGAGATGTATAGAAGTTGTAGAAAACTTCTCTATTTATAAGGCTTCAATATTCTCCAAATCTTCTAAGGAATAGAATCCTTTTCCTTTTGCAATTCAATTTCCAAATCCAAGCTTTTTCTCAACTCTTCCACCTTCTCTTTCCAAATTTGAGTCCAATTCTCCATCCAATTCCTAGCCCAAGTCTTCACACCCATGAGAGAAGTCCATAGAAAATTCTGGAATTTTTGGCTCGCCCGGAAAACTGGGATTGTGGCGGAATCCTACCGGAATTGTCGCCGGAAAGTGTCTCGGTGACCGGCAAAGTCAAACCGGTCACCCAACGGGTCAAAACGTCGAGTCAACGGTCAAAACGGGTCAGGGCTCGGTCAATCACTGAGTCAAACCGGATCAAGATTCAGCTGAGTCAGACCTGAGTTAGATGGAATCAGGTTCTGCCTTGGCTGATTCAACTTAGCCAGGCCAGGCCAAGCCATTGCACAGTCCAAAAACTGTGAAGCACCATCCTTGTGCATCATAGGTGCATTGCCAGCCATTCTGGCTCTTCCCTTCATCTCACCGCATAGCATTTGCAACATCAATTCCCAATTCATTCCACATTTATAATTCCTTCAAACTGTTCCAAGCCATCATGTTCATCACTTCCATTTATTTCAACCTCATTGCAGTCACCACTAGCTTCAGTCCTAGCTTAATCTTCTTCCTTAGCTCAGCCCTTCACCATTGCTTCTGCTCTTTTGTAATCACCTGACTCAACCTGCAATATCAACTCAGGCCACCAAATTCATCATTAGATACCATTCTGCTCATAACCCAGCCAGTGATCATACATTCAATTCCTGCACTTGCATCCAAATTCACAACAATGTAGAACCAGCCTCCTATTGCGCAGCTTCAGCAACTCAGCTCTGCCAACATACCACAGTCCAGGCACCATCTCCCTGCACTCCACCAGACTCATCACTTCTCTGCCTAATACAGATTAGCTCCAGCCACAATCCCAGGCCAGCATCACCTGTGATTTCAGAACCATGACCACCACTTGAATCGCAGCTTCTTCCTTTCAGCTCCTGGCACTGCAATAACATTTGCTCAGGCCACTGCGACCACTCCATATCAGCACATCCATCTGCCTAGCCTTCAGCATCACCACCATCCTCCATGCTCAGAACCCAGCACCAAGACTCACATTTCAATGTCATTCCCTCATCAATAGCAACATCAACATTGACACACCACTGCAAAACCACCACCAACACAGAATTCCACAACTGTAACGACCTGGTTCAATTGAAACATCCATTCAACCACCTTTAATACAATCCAATCTTCCCTGCTGAAACTCCATTGCCACTGTAATGCATTATCTATAGTCTCAGACCTGCAATTTCATCATTATGTTCCTCACAATTTCAGTACCACCACATCCCTGAGTTCACTTCATTCTCACCTGCCATTCTAACTCTACCAGCAGCCCAAGTATACCACCATCACAACCATCATCTTCTTCATAATCCACCAACACAGAATCCATTCTTCTCAGACTCACTGCACCACTGGAGAAACAACCCAGGACAACCTTCCCCTGTAGTTTGAACTCACAGCAGTTCCTTCCCTGATGTCTTCTTTGGAACCCTCATTTCGATTCCCTCTTCACAATTTCAGCCCCTGATTTCTTCCATCTTCCATCTTCAACTCCATCGGCGAAACTCAATTAACCACAAAACCTTCTCTTTCGTCTTCAGCAGCGACACCCATTCTCTGTGTCTTCAAATTGGAACCATACCATCTCCTTCGATCTAGAATTAACAGCAACGTCTCAATCGAACCCTAATTAATCACCAACAATTACAGCTTCTCGATTTTAAACTCAAACTCAAATTCCTCCCAAGTCTCTGATTTAATTCTCTTCTCAATTTCTGGTTCTGAGCAGCAGCCGTTGTTTCAGCTCTCGATTTTTGGCAAAGTGAAAATGATTTGGGAGAAGATAACCTCGATCTAGGTTTGTGTGACTTGGATGGTTACACCCCAGGGATAGTGACCACCCCAATTGGGTGCCTTAATAAGTGGTTAGTTCTGATAAGGGCTAACCAGTTTCCAGCCCCTTATCCTTAGTAAACCGTATGTAGTACTCCTTCAAATATAGTTTCCCCTTAACCTTGGCTGGGCTCCATATATCAATCGTCTGTAAAATGACCTTTTTGCCCTTTTGGCTCAAATTGGGTGATTTCTTCTTCTTTTCTCCGTGCGACTCCAAAGTAGCTATAAAACTCAAAACAAGCGTAAAATACATAATTTACAAGAAAAATAGCAAAGAAAGCATAAACTACTAGATAGTAAATTAGGTGTATTCTACACCTATCAAATTCCCCCACACTTAGACTTTGCTAGTCCTCGAGCAAATCAAACTAAAAACTCACAACTTCAAAGCGTTCAAGCGTCACAAGCATCCAAAGAGTTATGAGGACATAGAGTTTCTGCATGCTAGTAATAAGAAGTTAGAAATACTAAAGAACATATTCTCATTCTTAAATGTTGAGTGAGAAATAACCACACCATAATGAGAGAATGCGTGTTTGAGAAACGATCAATAAGCATTTCGCCTCGACTTCTGCCTCACCAAAAAGGATTTTATGATAATTGCACTCAAAAAGACAGCTTTTTATGGTTCTCACATGTGTGCAGGTAGGAATGAAGAGAGAATTCTGCAACACGTTGAATGGTGGGAAGGACAACTTCCAAATATTTTAAAAACCCACATCTTTTAATATTTTGAAAAACCATTTTTCTGACGATCTCTAAGAAAGGAAATCAACCATTATTATCGAGGATGAGATTACTTACTCACCTTCACATCCGATCGCCAATTATGATAACACCACTCTCACGGCATCCAATAGAAACGTCTTCCGCTCCTCGTCTTGATCTTCATGGTCTTCGTCTTTGGTTTCAACTATTGATGATAAACCCTTGAATTTCATAAATCCTTAACAATTTGTAACTCTTTTACCTTAAAAATCCTTGTCGCTTGAAACTACCTTATAAATTTTCCTTCCCCACGGCTCATTAAAAAAAAATAAGAACAAATATTTTTTTTTTTTTTTTTTTTTTTTTTTTTTTTTTTTTTTTTTTTTTTTTTGAAAAACAAGAGAAATTAAATACAAAAATAAACCATGGCCGTGGGAGAAGTATTTTACCGCTTGATTCTTCACAACTTGTATCGTCTTGAAATCATAAACTTCAAAAATTCTCACCTTTTAATTTTCTTCGCTTTCATGAATAAGTCTTCATACTTGGATATAAAATTACCTCATTGTAGTGTAAGTCTTCAACATATATGTAAAATCCGCTCTTTGTATGTTGCTTTACTTGAATTTGAAATTTGCTCTTTTTCTCGTTCCGTTGCTTGTAAACCTTAAACTTTTCCAACTTTCCTTGTAGATTTTGATGTCGCTCCTTGTTGATGATGAATGTGTTTCTATGGATCCGTTGTTGTCGCGAGAGAATGGTGCTAACTGCAAATCGAACTACAAGAAGGAAGCTTTCATCCATGGACGTCACCCTCATGATTGACAAAATTAGCACTCAAGAGATCAAAGAGTAGTGCTTCTATTGGTGGGAGGTTGGGTAGCTCACCATTCTACCCGAATTAACGTATGGTGACACACACTCAAAAGAAGCTCTTTAGTAGATGGAAAATTTCTGGTCGGTGCCTCTCATGATATGAATACGGGTAGTCTCCACTAATGATTGATCAGCAACTCTAATAACGCATTTCTCCTGCACCAAATTCGCATCACCGGCATGATTAAATCCATTATTTAACACTCAAACAAACAAGAAATCCGAATGTAGTTCTCTAACATTTCCAAGTTCAATTATGTCGGTCAAAATCTCTATGTAAACATACCTAGAAGTATGCTAGTGACTCTAAAATCTTTAAAAGTTGGAATTTTTATGTAAAACTTTTTTTTTTTTTTTTAAAATTTTTCATTTTTTTGTAATTTTTGTTTTAAAAACATGCTTAACCACTCCCCCACACTTAAACCTTACATTGTCCTCAATGTAATTGAATCCTCCTAGTAAAGTCAAGGTGGGAAATTTTAACATGATAAGAAACAAGAAAAAGAAATAACAAAAAGCAAAAAGATAAGAAATACAAAACCGATGGGTTGCCTCCCATTAAGCGCTTGTTTTAAAGTCGACGGCCCGACTTGGCTCTTGTAAGATTCATTCCCCATATACTAACAATCGGAAAATTTGAGGATCCACCCATAATACCTGTTTTGCAAACAATAACTCCATACAAATATTAGCACAAGAAAATAATAGTGAAATTATCGCTCGATAGAAATTTCCCCCACACTTATTCTCGTCCACACTTGG
Source organism: Papaver armeniacum (assembly GCA_023531295.1). Lineage (NCBI taxonomy): Eukaryota > Viridiplantae > Streptophyta > Magnoliopsida > Ranunculales > Papaveraceae > Papaver > Papaver armeniacum. The sequence goes on along the minus strand of JAJJWW010005692.1, from coordinate 6,544 downwards.
AAGTGTATAAAGAACATAGAATTTGGGAACTTCCATGTATTCCTCTTGGCAAACCTGCATAGTGTTAGCATCAAGTGTTTCCAATGGTGGATATTTAGAAACAAAATCATCCAAAAATACTTTCGAAGCACATACATTCAAACCAATAAGAGGTAAAGGAGAAGAATCAATATGCAAAGGGTTAGACAAACCTTTCACAATTTCTTGTATTATAGAATCCTCTTCATCCTTAAAAAATTCAAGTGAAATACTTACCTCTTGTATATCGTGGTCCTCTATTAAACCTTGCAACCATTCTTCGTCATTTTCTACCTTAACCAAAGTCTCGGTATCATTAAAATCATTAGCAAGTTCAATTGGGTCTTCCACAAAATCAATGAATGTGGTTTCATCCTCTATAATCATCTCTTCAACATTCTCATCATCGGAATCGGGCCATTCACTAAAATGATTTTCATCGGTATAGATTGTAAGATCTTAATGTGAGGGTGTTACTTTGTTTACAACAATAGGTAAGTCACACCCAATCTCCTCCTTTTGAATAGGTGAAGGATCGTTATTATGATCCGGAGTTGGAATAACTTCCTCATTGTCGGAACATTCATACACTTCCGCGGACTCCCATCTTTCCCTAAGAAATTTTTGCCAAGCAATAAATGCATCTTCCTCAAGCTCTTCCTTTTGAATAGGTGATTGATCATTATTAAGATCAAGGCTCGAGTAATCTACACTAGCGTCATCAAAAGTCTCCAAAGGTTGGTTAATTTGTTCATCTTCATTTTCTCACCATAATAAGAATCTTCCTTTGAAACCTTTATCCCGACGTCGGTTCCATATGAATAGTCCTACTAATTTCTTTCTTCTTCCAATTTGTGATTCCATCATCTTTTTGTTGAAGATCCCACGATCATGGCCAACATCTTATCTGTCTGCAAATTACTAGAAAACAAATTATTAAACAAAACTATCCTCCCATCCTTGTGATTGTGCACTTACATACCCGTCATAAGGTTGTTGATATGTATGAGAATATCCATAAGGTTCTCAGAGGAAATTTGATCATAGCCAAAAGATTGGTTTTGATTGTATCCTAAGGATGGTTGGAAGTTGCCATAATGTTGAGGTTGAAAACCGTATTGATTGTTGTAATATGCTTGCTCTTGTCCACCGTACATGGAAAACCGATACCGAAATAAGATTCAAAAACCAAGTTAGATACGGAATAGAATCCAACAAAGCAAGAATAAAGCAAAAAGAAAAATAAAAACAACTAAAATCATCCGCTGCTCCCGCAACGGCGCCAAAATTTGATGCGTGTCGTAACCACAACAAATTAATTAATACTTTACTACCTAATTAACAAGTAATATAGGGTAGTCAAGGTCGATCCCACGAGAGCACGAGATTCTAGTTGTAAAAATTGTCACGAAAGGGGGTGTAAAAAGCAAAAGAAAAATAAACAAAGCAATTAAAATCGTTGAAAGTTGAAAGCAATAAGAGAGACAAGATCAAGGAATCCTTCTTCGTTGCGAAACAATGAATCAAAGTTATGTTCTTTTCTACTTGTTATTAGTCACAGATTATCACCAACCGTAGGATAGCAGGTTCGCTTAGCTAGCCCCAAAATCCCTAATTTCACCGACACGGAAGTTCCGCTTAGTTATCGATTCTATTCAAAAGAACCACCTTGAGGTTAGCTTACAAGATGTAATTCCTGCTCATGCATTAAGATTTATGAATTTAGGTTTATACTAGTAGTTAAACTCTTAGCTCAAGGTCCACTTTCTAGCGTTGTTTCTACACACAATTGCTCCACGGAATCCCTCCGCAAGGTCTCGTGTTTGCTACTTATGTAAAGAGTCAAGAAACGATTACTTATTCCCTAACTTTCACTAGATTTAGATCAAATTAACAAATCAATTTAGCGTGCACCTAAACAATCTATCAATCAATCATGAATGTCTTTAAGATCATTCCTATTAGTAAAAACAAACGATAATCATGTGAAAAACTTCAAGATAGAATTGAAAACAAAAACTCAAATCATATTAAGAACTAGGAATTCATCCTCAATCAATAAAATTAACTACTCATGTTAAAAGTTCACACAAAGAATAAGAAAAGAAAAGAATTGTGTGTGTAAAAAGAAAAATGTTAGAAAAGCAGAAAACAGTGTGTAGAGAGATATGTCTGTATAGAAGTTGTAGAAAACTTCTCTATTTATAGGCTTCAATATTCTCCAAATCTTCTAAGGAATAGAATCCTTTTTCCTTTTGCAATTCAATTTCCAAATCCAAGCTTTTCTCAACTCTTCCACCTTCTCTTTCCAAATTTGAGTCCAATTCTCCATCCAATTCCTAGCCCAAGTCTTCACACCCATGAGAGAAGTCCATAGAAAATTCTGGAATTTTTGGCTCGCCGGAAAACTGGGATTGTGGCCGGAATACGGCCGGAATAGTCGCCGGAAAATATCTCAGGTGACCGGAAAAGTCAAACCGGTCACCGGTCAACGGGTCAGAACGGTCGGGTCAGCTCGGTCAACTCACTGAGTCAAACCGGATCAAGATTCAGCTGAGTCAGACCTGAGTTAGATGGAATCAGGTTCTGCCTTGGCTGATTCAACTTAGCCAGGCCAGGCCAAGCCATTGCACAGGCCAAAAAACTGTGAAGCACCATCCTTGTGCATCATAGCTGCATTGCCAGCCATTCTGGCTCTTCCCTTCATCTCACTGCATAGCATTTGCAACATCAATTCCCAATTCATTCCACATTTATAATTCCTTCAAACTGTTCCAAGCCATCATGTTCATCACTTCCATTTATTTCAACCTCATTGCAGTCACCACTAGCTTCAGTCCTAGCTTAATCTTCTTCCTTAGCTCAGCCCTTCACCATTGCTTCTGCTCTTTTGTAATCACCTGACTCAACCTGCAATATCAACTCAGGCCACCAAATTCATCATTAGATACCATTCTGCTCATAACCCAGCCAGTGATCATACATTCAATTCCTGCACTTGCATCCAAATTCACAACAATGTAGAACCAGCCTCCTATTGCGCAGCTTCAGCAACTCGGCTCTGCCAACATACCACAGTCCAGGCACCATCTCCCTGCACTCCACCAGACTCATCACTTCTCTGCCTAATACAGATTAGCTCCAGCCACAATCCCAGGCCAGCATCACCTGTGATTTCAGAACCATGACCACCACTTGAATCGCAGCTTCTTCCTTTCAGCTCCTGGCACTGCAATAACATTTGCTCAGGCCACTGCGACCACTCCATATCAGCACATCCATCTGCCTAGCCTTCAGCATCACCACCATCCTCCATGCTCAGAACCCAGCACCAAGACTCACATTTCAATGTCATTCCCTCATCAATAGCAACATCAACATTGACACACCACTGCAAAACCACCACCAACACAGAATTCCACAACGAAATCGACCCGTTCAATTGAAACATCCATTCAACCACCTTTAATACAATCCAATCTTCCCTGCTGAAACTCCATTGCCACTGTAATGCATTATCTATAGTCTCAGACCTGCAATTTCATCATTATGTTCCTCACAATTTCAGTACCACCACATCCCTGAGTTCACTTCATTCTCACCTGCCATTCTAACTCTACCAGCAGCCCAAGTATACCACCATCACAACCATCATCTTCTTCATAATCCACCAACACAGAATCCATTCTTCTCAGACTCACTGCACCACTGGAGAAACAACCCAGGACAACCTTCCCCTGTAGTTTGAACTCACAGCAGTTCCTTCCCTGATGTCTTCTTTGGAACCCTCATTTCGATTCCCTCTTCACAATTTCAGCCCCTGATTTCTTCCATCTTCCATCTTCAACTCCATCGGCGAAACTCAATTAACCACAAAACCTTCTCTTTCGTCTTCGGCGGCGACACCCATTCTCTCCCTGTCTTCAAATTGGAACCATACCATCTCCTTCGATCTAGAATTAACAGCAACGTCTCAATCGAACCCTAATTAATCACCAACAATTACAGCTTCTCGATTTTAAACTCAAACTCAAATTCCTCCCAAGTCTCTGATTTAATTCTCTTCTCAATTTCTGGTTCTGAGCAGCAGCCGTTGTTTCAGCTCTCGATTTTTGGCAAAGTGAAAATGATTTGGGAGAAGATAACCTCGATCTAGGTTTGTGTGACTTGGATGGTTACACCCCAGGGGATAGTGACCACCCCAATTGGGTGCCTTAATAAGTGGTTAGTTCGATAAGGGCTAACCAAAGTTTCCAGCCCCTTAACCTATCCTTAGGCGATCTGTATTTAGTACTCCTTCAAATAGGGTTGCCCCTTAACCTTGGTTGGGCTCCATATATCAATCTCCTGTAAAATGACCTTTTTGCCCTTTTGGCTCAAATTGGGTGATTTCTTCTTCTTTTCCTCCGTGCGACTCCATAGTAGCTATAAAACTCAAAACAAGAGTAAAATACATAATTTACAAGAAAAATAGCAAAGAAAGCATAAACTACTAGATAGTAAATTAGGTGTATTCTACACCTATCGGGAAAAGTGGTCGCTCATGGTAGACTCGGCATGCTTATAGGGACATATCATCTCCGCAAGCATTGAAGCCGATATGCCAAAGCCGACTATTCAAGACTTCATGATCCGCTTTAGGGGAGGTTAGATCATTTCTAGGCCATGTCGATTCTATCGACCACAAAAAGACTTCGCAAATCTCTGCACCACTTTGTAATCTTACCTGGCAAGATAAGGTTTTGTTTTTGATGACAGTTAGGAGGCTGAAGAACTCAAACTCTTCAATTTCAAAGCCTCCCTATAGTCCGACCACCCGACCTGAAATTGCCATTTGAAATCATGTGTGATCGCTGGCCCGATTTTGTCAAGAAAGTATTTTTATCGCCGTATTGATAGATCATATGTGATACGACTACGCTGAAGTAAAACTCACGATGTTCAACTTAATCATCGCTAATCACCAGAAAGAACTGCTTACTGGGTTAGTTTTTGCATCGTATGTTTAGGTCATACGACAGATTCCATGTCATCATATTAATCACTGTCGCTTCCCAAAATTTTTCTTCAAGAAGATGTTAGAAGTCGCCCATCCGGCGGATATCATATTGCAATAATTTATTATCAAACTGGAGGATAATATGCAAGGTTCAGAAATGTTGTTAGTCAGATCATTTTGTTTGATTAACTAAGAGTCTTATGATTCTCGTTATTAGAGAGTTTTTCACAACAATAACGCTAATTGTTTTTGTTTTATCATTATCAGAACTAATTGTTGTGGGAATAATGACTTGGGAATGTCTAGACAAGACCACTTTAAGTTCGGGTGAAGCAACATTTTTTTGGATAATCTCGCATCTGCCAAGTTACCGGACTAAAACCGATTAGGAAATGTGTCCAACCTGAACCAGATGTGACATCTTTGTCACATCGCAAGTGGCTACTTTCAGTGGTTGAGAAGACAAATGCGAAAAATTCGGCAGAGTAGGTTTTATTAGCCATCACATCAAAGACCATTACGTTTATCAGATCGTCAACGCCATCGCGCAATCATGAATATTTCAAAGAAGATGACGCCAATAACCTATTTATTTGTCGAATCGTTTAGCTGGGAATCACTCGCCTTAATCATTTCCACTCAAGGTAACTGTAATATCCTTACGCGATTATGTTCTTAGCTGCAAGAATGGTTATCACAACAAAACAATTAATCACACAGGCATTTTATTTTAAAAATGAAAAAATATTTTTCTCAGTTTAGCACCCCTAGAGCTATCATGGATTTTGTGGTTCAGTGACTTTTAGGTCTTGTGTCATTAGTTCGGCAAATATGGCATGACCCACAGAAAGCCCGCAACTCCCATACCATCCACAAACCAATGTGCTGGCAGGAGGTTTCTAATAGACATTATTATTTCGAAAAGACGGTTAACCGCCTAGAAAGATTGGTCATTACGATCAATGATGCTTATGGGCTTATAGAACATCATCAGAGAAACCCATTGGCATGTCTCCACACTGAGGTCACAAGTATTTACAGCTTACTGCTGAATTAGAACATCGTGTTATCAAAGGTAAAGAAACTTAACTTTTCTCGATAAGGCAAAAATCACCTTGAATCAAACTTAATTAATCGAAGAACTGTAAGACGCTATGACAAAGACGTAGACAAAGATGTATAAATACACCATGATGCTGATTACGTGAAGTCGTCACCGCCCAAAGTTCGTATAAACCATTGCATCTTTTCTGTACCACGCCTAGACGGACAGCCCACTTTCGCACATCGAATATTTCCCCATGAGCCGTGAGAACTCAAGACGAAGAACAGCAATGCCTTACGTCACCGGAACAAATTAAAATACCTCCTTGAAACCAATTCCACTTTGGAAATTAAAACAACCGAACTAACAGATTCTACCTTGAGTAAGATCCAACCTACCACTTTGTATACACCATGTGCTTAGAATTCCTCTGCCTTTACTTGCTTTCTTTTGGTCGTTTCTGCTAATTAGTGTTTGTTGTA